>CANXYC012756622.1:0-10491 GCA_948193065.1 Aleurites moluccanus
GTCCTCCAATTACCAAAATTTTCAAACTTACCCGATTGGGTCCTAACTGACTTCAAATCAACTCTAGGCCTAAAAATTTGGTCATATAACATGCATATATATATATTCCATGCATTTACATATAATATTAACACATCATAAAGAAATGAAAATAATTTCCCTAAAGGTCCCTATTAGGGTTTAGGCTAAGGTGTTACAGGTACATCAATTCAACTTAATAACTCAACCTCTATTGCTAAAATTTTTTTATACCGAACTTGTTTCAGAAAAACTCCATAAATTGAAAATTTACATTTCCTTAATTTCTCTTAAAAGGCTTTGTTTGGTCAAAAATGTCTTTATTGGCTTGTTCATGGTCATTTTGATGGACTTATAATAGATTCATATTGTTTTTAGTTAAATTATTCACACTTTATGCTTAACAAAATATTTTTACTCCATGACAGCAAAAAATGCACTTTTGACAATAAAATTGTACTTTTGACCTCAAAAATCCTCTCTTTGAACACTCATTTTTTGACTGCTTTCAAACAAAGGGGGAGTAGAAGTGTAAAAACGTTAAAAATGTCATTTAAAACTTATTGACATATTTTCAAGGGGAGTTTTGTACCATTTTTATAAAATTTCCTTGGTTCGCATAATTTTAACTCTTGCACTTAAAAGTTATTTGTCATCATAAAAAAGGGGAAGATTGTTAGACCTTTAGTGTTCTAACATGCTCATTTTGATGGGTACAAATAACTAATTAAACTACTAATCTTGTTTGTTTCATTATATGTAAGGTTCACTTTTTCATATGGAAATTTGCTAGTATGTAGCGCCCGTCACACTTTTAAGTAGCCCTCGCTACTTAAATTCAATGAAGGCAAAATCTAAGAAAAAAGTTTAGTAGCCCTGCTACTAGATAAGTAACCCCCGCTACGCAACAGTAGCAACCGCTAAAAGTTATCTTAGACACAGTAGCTGAAAGATTTTAGTAATGCCCACTACAAGTTATGTAGCCCTCGTTACTTAGATAAGTTCCCACCGCTACATATGTTGAAATTGAGTAGCAGCCGCTATAAACATGTCACAGCCGCAAGCTTCAAGTCCAAGAGGTCCAAAAGCTCAGAAGTCAAAGGAGTAGCATCCGCTACAGGGAGTAGAGCCCACTACGAAGATAGCTCAAAGACACATAAGTGTTTTGGAGAATTTAGAAGAAGCGTTGAGCCCTCTACATGTGAAGTAGCGCCCGTTACTTAGAGAATTCTGTCATGACCCAACCTGGGAGCCGTGACGGTCCTAAGGTACGGGTGTTGCCTAAACTACCAGTACCACGAAGAACCCCTTTATCTATATGATATGGCAAACAATTCAATATCAATCTTAAATAGCTTAACAACTCTATAAAAATTTGGGCAGCATCTCCTCTATAAAAGGCCTATGCCCAGCTGTAAAACATACAATAAACACTTCCAATAAGCTTTATCATCAATACTCATATAACTATCAACAATGATCCCTCTGGATCTCCAATATCAACTCAATATATATATCTGTATATCAAACTATATCCATACATAGCATATTATATATATGCAAAACCATAGAAATACAATCATATACATATGCATGCTACTCCTTAGATTACAGTACCATGGAACCTCTATACTGTACAAATATTTACATATACTTTTGGGACTTGAATTTTACATGTCACAAGTTTCAAAATTCCACAACGGGGATAGGAAGTGCCTATGGAATACGAGCCTCATTGCAGACCTGAAAATGATAACCACTGAAAGGGGTGAGTATAAAAATACTCAGTGAATCCATATGTATAAAAATGCAATAGATGATCATAATACCATGTTTACCCATATATGGCCTGAGGAATCAATATAAGATAACAAGTAACGAGTATAACAAGTATTCATATAAGTATTCATATAATATCCATATAAATATCCATATCAATATTCAAATAAGTATCTAGTGTACAAGTCAACGCATATATGATATAATAGGATTGGGTCAAATAAAAAGTGCAATCGCGCTATTTGTAATTTAATAGTCCAGCACTATCATAAAGTGCACAAACCAATTTACATAAGGGGGATCAGCCCTTATGACTAGAGAATATAACTCCCCTCCCTAGCAAGGGTCAAATAAATACAAGTGTGCACACAGTCGATGGAATTACCCGCTACACCATCGAGGTAGCCCTGTTATAGTACCATATGGGTGTGTCTACATATAACAATATAAATAGCATAAATATAACTCATATAGCTGTAAAACAATTATATATATTTATAATGAATAATAGAACAAATTTGGATAATCTCAAAAAAATGCCCGGCGAAGCCCAATTGCGCTGCCGCAACTGACACTCGCCGTTACGAGTTCGTTTTGGGATTTTTGAGTAGTTTTTGGTTAACTATGTTACTAAAGGATTTAGGTGGACCATGAGGTGCCATTTTAAAGCTTAGGTCAAGACTAAAATATTGGGCCAAATGGTGGCTCAATTTGCTTTCTGTATTTCATTTTATCGACAGACAAAGTTTAGGTCATTTTAGGTCATTTCGATGAGCTTATTTACGGGCCATTATGCACTGTATGTACTATAAAGTAGCAAATGTTGGTTTATTAGTCCAAATGACTTTCCATATGATATATGATGCAAATCATGCATGATTATACATATAGACTCACCTTTATTGCAATTAAACCACTTTAGCCCCCAATCCACTGCTCTCGAGCCCTAATCGGCCCGTCGCTCGACACTCCGAACTGAAGTACTCGACAGTTCACCTATTTCCACATATAACACTCCGGTAAGACTTTAAAACATCACAAAACATGTTATTCACATAAATAGACATCAAACATACACATTATACACTATAGACCTCACATTGCACAGATTACACATTTTCCAATCCTTTATGTATCCAATACATTCTATCACCACATTTGACCTACATTTCACATATTCATCACTATTAAACAAAATTAATAACTCATATCCTCTTAGTTCCACATTCCATATCAAACATACACCATTATTCAAGTTCACCTTTCAAGTACTTATATCAATCATCATTTACATATCTAAACCTATACATTTCCATTATACCATTAAACCATATTCAAACTTTACCTTTCAAATTTCTTCAACCTAACACATTAAACTAACAAAGTCAATATAGTTCCGCATAAATGGAAATCATTCCATTCATCCATTTTTCAACACCATTCATTCAAATAACATACATATACATCAATTACACAACATTCATCCATATAAACCTATTAAACATCAAAGCACTAAACTATTATCCATCATCATCACATTCAGCCAAAGCACAAATCCATTCAAATGGATTACTTTCCATCATTTAACCACTAATTCAATACATATGGATCAAATACACATCATTCCATCATTTAAACCTATAAAACACCAAAGTATCAAACCATCTCTTAATCATACATGGTTCGGCCAAGATGAACTTCCATCCAAATGAATTTGTTTCCATCAAATGATCACTAATCCATGTTAAACACATCAAATACACATCATTGGAATAAAAAAATCCATCAAAACAACACTTTGATTCATACCTTTTCCTATCAAGGTTTGGTTTCCAACTTTTTGAATTCTTACCAACCTAAACACATTTTTGTCACCAATTAACATCAAAGAACATCTTAAAATCATAATTAAACCAAAAGAATCACAAAATCACTTACTTTTCCAATAGTTCTTCAAAATCTTCAAAGCTTTGATTTTCCACTTTTTCCACTTTTTCCTTTGAATCTACGGCTATATTTGTATTTAAGATGATGGAATTAATTGCTTTATATCAAAAAATGAAAGAAAATAACAAGATTTGGCAATTCTCCAAGGTGGTCGAAACTTCAAATGGAGGAAAGAGAAAGTTGGTTGGTGTTTTAGCTTAAGGAGATGATGAATGATGAAGGGGTGGAAAAAATCAACTTTAAATATCAATGGTGCAATCTTATGCTTTTGAGCTTATGATAGAAATGGTGAAACCTAGCTATCCAACCATTAATTTCTTCATCTTTTCATCCAATGATTTGATTTAAGTAAGCCTAAAGTGATACCATTGGCTTGCATACACCATATAAGTCAATAATGCAAAGGAAAAGACTAAACTACCCCTAGTTCAGTTGAAATCCCAAACTGAGCAGCTTTGCTCGGGATTATTTTCTACCGGGTTTAATTCTCCAACAATTATTCATTTAAACATAATATCATAATTTTCATGTCCTAATATTCTTTTCTACCTTCAAATATAGTGTTAATTTCCATAAAACTCGAAGGGGGTGTGAAATGACCATTTTGCCCCCAGTTCACCAAAAACTCAAATTTACCCGATTTCTTCCTAACAGCTTTTAAACCTCTTCTATGCATATAATCACTTCATATAACATGCACACATGTCAATTTCATGCATAAGCATGCAATATCACACAACAATCAATTCAAGAAAAATTTCCTTTAGTTGCCCTTTTATGGTTCAGGTTATAGGTTATAGGTGAGGTGTTACATTCTACCCCCCTACAAATAAATTCATCCCCGAATTTACTTTAAGGCTATAGGGTGGAATAAAACCTGACTCGTGAAATAAGTGAGGGTACTTGTGTCTCATCTCAGCCTCATTTTCCCAAGTACATTCTTCTATACTTCTGCTATGCCACAATACTTTAACCATAGGAATGCTCTTATTTCGAGCTGTCTGATATGATGATCCATAATCTGTATAGGTGTTTCCTCAAAAGATAAAGCCTCATTAATATCAATCTCCTGGGATTGAAGCACATGGGACGGATCTAGGACATACTTTCGTATCATGGAAATGTGAAATACTGGATGTACATATCCTATATTCGGTGAAAGAGCTAATCTATATGAAACATTTCCAACCCGATCCAATATCTCGAATGGTCCAATGTACATAGGTGATAACTTGCCTTTCTTCCCAAATCTCATCACTCCTTCTATAGGAGAGATCTTCAGAAACACATGGTCACCCATTGTAAACTGTATATATTTTCTCTTTGGATTTTAGTAGCTCTTCTGCCTGCTGAAAGCAGTCTTTATTCTCTCTTGTATAGCACACACAATCTCAACATGTTCTCCAATGTTTGAACAGTTCTCTCTGACTGTCCATCTATCTGAGGATGGAATGTTGTGCTGAAATGCAACGTAGTACCCAATGCCTCTTGGAATTTCTACCAAAATCTAGAGGTGAACTGAGTACCTCTATCAGATATGATTACTGATGGAACCCCATGCAATCGTACAATCTTCTCCATATAGAGTTGGGCATACTGTGCAGCTGTGTAAGTTGTCTTTACTTCTGAGAAGTGAGCTGACTTAGTCAATCTGTCCACTAATACCCATACTGAATCATACCCTTTCTGTGTTCTTGGCAAACCCACTACAAAATCCATTGTTACATGTTCCCATTTCCACTCTGGTAGCTGAATCTCTTGAAGCAAACCTAAAGGTTTCTGACGCTCAAATTTCACCTACTGGCTATATCACCCTTCATGTTTGGCCACCAGTAAAATTCTTTCAAGTCATGGTACATCTTTGTTACCCCCGAATGTACTGTATAAGGAGAGAAATGAATTTCTTTCATGATCTTCTCTTTGAATCCTTTCACATCTGAAACACATAATCAGCCCTTACATTTTAATACATATGTCTTAACAGCAAAATCAGGAGCTTTACCATTTTGAACTAAGTCTCTGATCTTAGCATACTATGGATCCTCGTTCTGGGAACTCTTTATTTCATCTAATAAGAAAGATTTTACCTAGAACTGGGCTATTAATAGTGTCTCCTGCCCCTGTGACTCCATGTCCAAGGTCAAACCTTTAGCCATCAATTCTCTCAATTCTTGTACCAAAGGTCTTTCTGCAGCAGTCACATATGATAAACTTCCCATTGACTTTCTACTAAGGGCATCTGCTACCACATTTGCTTTCCTAGGGTGATACAGAATATGACAGTCATAGTCTTTTAGTAGTTCGACCCATCTCCTTTGCCTCAAGTTTAGTTCTTTTTGCTGCAGGATGTACTGTAAACTTTTATGATCAGTGTAAATTTCACATCTTACCCCATACAGATAATGCCTCCATATCTTTAAAGCAAAGATCACTGCTGCCATTTCTAAATCATGGGTGTGGGGTAATTCACCTGATCTTTCTTCAACTGGCGAGAAGCATAAGCAATCACTTTCCTGTCTTGCATCAAAACACAACCTAAGCCAATCCTCAAAGCATCACAGTATATAGCAAATTTGCCTGCGTCGGTAGGAAGAGTCAACACTGGTGCAGTAAGAGTTTGGAAACTCTTTTCACATTCATCATTCCACTGAAACTTAACCTGTTTCCGGATCAACTTTGTCATTGGTGCAGCAATTCTGGAAAAGTCTTTAACAAACCGGCGATAATATCCTGCCATACCCAGGAAACTCCTGATCTTAGTAATGGTAGTGGGATGTGGCTAATTTGCAACTGCTTTAACTTTTTGTGGGTCCACCTTTATCCCATCTCTGCTAACAATATGTCCTAAAAATATCACCTATATCAACCATAATTCACATTTAGAAAATTTTGCATACAGTTGATTATCCTACAATAACTGCAATGTGATTCTGAGATGTTCTTCATGTTCTTCTCTGCTCCTGGAATACACCAAAATATCATCAATGAAAGTAATGATGAATTTATCCAGAAATGGTCTGAATACCCTATTCATCATATCCATGAATTCTACTGGAGCATTTGTCAACCCAAAAGGTAGCACTAAAAACTCATAGTGCCCATACCGTGTTCTGAATGCAGTCTTTGCAATGTGTTCACCTTTTATCCGCAACTGATGGCACCCTGACCTCAGATCTATCTCGGAGAAGAAACAAGCTCCTTGTAATTGATCAAACAGGTCATCAATCCTAGGCAAAGGACATCTATTGTAATACCCTATAAAGTTCTAACTCATATATGCATGAAAAGTTCTCAGTATATGGATTTAAAGTATCGAAATAACCAATAATAATTTTAGAAACTCAGTTAGAATGAAAATGAGAAAATTTTCAGAAATTTATCGGTATCGATATCGATGACGTAAAAACAGCATTTTCGGTCGACGGTTAATTTCTAAATTTGGATTGAGAGTAGATCATAATGTATATGCATGTATGAATACAGTAAAAAGAGAAATGAGAAAATATTGAAGAACACCAATAAAGTAAGAAATGGCAAAACCGTAAGCAAAAGGTCATCTCGGTGAATAGTGTATTTCGGTAGTCCGAGTTTCGGAACGACTCTGAAATTATTTTTATTAAATAAAAATTAATGTTTAAACATTCACTTTGAGTTCTAATTCTCGACGAAATTGTTGAAAAAATTTACCATTGCGAAAAAGGACCAAAAGTAAATTTTGGAAAATTTGAGGACTAAAGTGTAATTTGCCTATTTTATCTTATTATATAAGCACAAATTGGCCAAATTCTACCCAATTGTGTTCTTCACCCGTAGCTCATTTCCTTTCTTCCTTTTTTATTTTATAAGTTAGATTTGTGAAGGAAAAGTGTTACAAATCCAAAACTAAAATGATACAAACTATAAACAACCAAATTCAGCCATAGAAATGAAGAAAAAATTCAAGAATTTCAAGGAAGGATTTTCGGCCAAAGTGAGGGTTTTGGGGTAAGTGTTTATTTGTTTGATTTTTTGGTTTAAATAGGTTAAATTGATGATGAAAGGAATGGGTAAATGGTTTAATTGCATCAATTGATGCTTTAAACTATTTTCCCCAATTTTTAACCCTAAATTTGAAGTTGTGAGTTGTGAATTTGAGTATATGGATTAGGATGTGTAAATTGGCTTTAGAATAAGTCAATTGGGTATTAATCGGTGTTCAATTGATGTTCGTTTGATTGCAGAAATCTCGCTCAGAAAAATCGTCAAAATTGACCTAAACCGAGGATTTAAGGATTTGGTAGCAAATTCATAGCATTTGGTGATTTGGAGGTTTAGGTGAGTCTACTATGCATCAATTTACTGATAAATTGAAATTTGGAATCCATTTGTGAAAAAGGCCATTTGGCCGAACCCTAATTATGGCATTTTGCCAAATTGTGTGCTTTGGTTTTGGATTTGTTTTCCATGCCAAATTGATGTGTTTATTGAAGATTATTGAGTTGTGGTTGTTGCCTATAAATTGCTTTCCATGTGCATGTTTGTTGATAATTGGGGTAATGTCGATATTGTACCAAACCATGCCGAAATTTTCGTAGTCCAACCATTTGAATGCCACCATCGCCAGCGACAATGGCATGCCAATTGCTTCAACTTTTTGGTCGCAAATGACAAAAATATGTTTGTTCCCATTTTTGGTCATTGTCTAATTGATTATTATTGATGCTTTATATCACGACCCAACCTGGATGTCGCAATGGTCCTTGGGTACGGGTGTTGCATAAGCTACCAGTACCTCGAAGAACTCAATAAACTATACTATATGGCATGCAAAACATATAAATAGCTTTAATAGCTTAAGAATGTTGAAGAAAATTCGACAGCATCTCCTCTATAATATAGCCATGCCCAAAAATAAATCAAGCACGCAACACTTCTATTATCATCCATATTCATTCTCAAAACAATGATCCCTCTGGATCTCCATCAACAACTCATTATATACATATATTTGTACAATCTGTCATTTCCATATATAACATATCATATACATCCATAATATTATCAAAAAGAAAAACTATCAAGATGCAAACTTAAACATATATCTACATGCAAATCCTTATATACAGTACCATGGAACTTCTATTCTATACCATATTTACATATTCTTTTGGAGTAGAATATTTACATGATTACTAGAAAACTTCCAAGGTAGGAGTAGGAGATGCCAATGGAAAGCGTGCCTCACAGTTGACCTGAAAATTGTAAACCACTAGGGAATGAGTATAAAAATACTCAGTGAATCCAAATGTATAAAGATGCAATAAATGCTCATGAAGATGTAATTGCCCATATATGGCCTGAAGAATTCAATATAAGATAACAAATGTATAAATATACATGTATCTGTAAAAATATCAAAATGGAAGTCATATAAGTATCCAAGATACAAAATATAACACATATGATATAACAGGATTGGGTTAATTTCTGACATTCAGTACTCAGCACTATCATAAAGTGCACTAGGGAATATAACATCCCTCCCTAGTAGGGGTCCCATAAATACATTACTCTCGTAAAGGATATTTTCCCTACGACTAGGGAATATAACATCCCTCTCTAGTAAGGATCCTCAAAACACAATGTGCACACAGTCGATGGTATTTACCTGTTATACCATCGAAATAGCCCTGTTCTAATATCATATGAGTGTGCCTCCAAATATCAGTAAATATGGCATATCTATAGTTCATATAGCAATAAAACAATCATATATATATATATATATATATGAAGAAAAATAGAGAAATTTTGGAATTTATAAAAAATTGGCCAGCGGGGCCCAGTTGCGCTGCCGCAACTCGCTCACAAATTATGGGTCCGTTTTGGGATTTTTAGGTACTTTCTGGTTAACTATGATATCAAAGGAATTAGGTGGGCCATGAGGTACCGTTTTGAAGCTTAGGTCAAGACTAGATGATTGGAACAAGTGCTGGCCCAATTGGCTTTCTGGTTTTCATTTTATGGCCCATCAAAGTTTATGTCAGTTTAGGTCGTTTCGGCGGGCTTATTTACGGGCCAATTTGCACTTTAGGCAATTTTTGGTATTAAACTTCATTTTTTAAACTCAAATGACATAATATGATATATATGATGCAAATCATGTATAATTATACATAAGGACTCACCTCTATCTCTTCAAATCTCTTTTTCCCCAAACACTGATCCCGAGCGCTAGTCGGTCCACCGCTCGACACTCCGAGCAGGAGTATTCGACGGTTCACCTATTATCACACATAACACTCCGGTAAGACTTTATATCATTACAAATCACATAATTCACTTAAACAAACATTCAAACATATCAAACTATATAAGGCATACACATTATACCTTATAAGCTATACTTTACACAAATTATACTATATCCATTCCTTTATGCAATAACTCATATCTAACACCACATTTAACTTACATTATGCATATTCATTACTAATATAACACATTAACAACTTCAAACTTATCCAAATTAAGCAAAAGTCATTCTTTTGATCCATTTTTCAATGCCATTTCATCTAACAACATGTATGAACATCAAATGTATCACATTTAGGCATTTAAACATAACCATCACCAAAACACATTTTACCAACCTAGTTCATCATATTTGGCCAAAGTAACTTCATTTCCAAATGGATTCTTTTCCAACATTTAACCATCAATTCATCACATTCATATCAAATATAGCTTATTCCATCATTTAAACAC
>CANXYC012757010.1:0-23639 GCA_948193065.1 Aleurites moluccanus
CCCCACCCCAATCTCAACTCCCCTTTTAATAAAAACCAACAACCTAACCATTACCACCCTGTGCTATCTAGTCTAGGTCTAAATCCATCTATATATATATATATATATATATATATATATATATATATATATATATATATATATTAAATTTCTGTCTCCTTGACTATTATAAAGTATTTGGTATTTAGGTTTTGTGATATGTTGTTGACTCGTCAGTGATGATATGTTGTTAAACTATGAGCAGGATGTCTTGCAAGGAACTCAGCTTCTTGCTATTGATGTTGCTGCTGCATTGGGATTGCTTAGGAGGGTCTTGATTGGAGACGAGTTAACCAAAAAGGAGAAAAAGGTTCTTCAAAGAACGCTAACTGACTTGGCGTCAGTTGTTCCTATTGGTGTTCTAATGCTTCTTCCAGTAAGTCTAAACGTAACATTTTTTTCATCAATGTTACACTACAGTTGTCTTGATTATCATACTCATATGTACTAAAATTTTGCACAACTGTTCTGCTATGCTTCATGATTTCTCATCTTATGGTAGACATGGTTTATCAACTGTTTTTTTTTTTTTTTTTAAATTTTAAATTGGAAGGACCATGATTCTTCCCCTAGTTTCTGGGGTGTCTTTGTAAATTGCATTTGGACGAATTAGTTATGAAGAAATCCATGAAGTTATGCCCTCATTCCTTTATGCTATTCAATTTTCATAAGAATGGATCTCTTCACCTTCTTTACAGAATGGAAAACAATAACAGGAGAGAGTGAAAATGGAATTTTTTTTGTCAGATCCTTATTTATTTCTTATCTGTGCCTATGCTGTCTTCCTCTTAATTAGAGGTGCATCTGCACCTATGATTTGCTAACAAACCTCTAGTAAAGAACAGATATGTGATGTTGAACTCATGCTAATTTGCTAGACCTTGCCCACGCCCACACATCTCCAACCCATTAACAATTTAACACACTAAAACATGTCCAATAAAAATAAATAAATTAGCCTTGCGTGTCTGACTCTTTTTTTTTTTTTTAATAAGTTTCAGACACAACATAGGATCAACTTTTGAATTTATTTTGGTCTATATTAGTGAAAAAAAAGAAAGAAATACACACCAAAATTTAGAAAAACATTAAACATCTAGTAATGAATTAACAAGTAATATGGTTGTTGATAAGGTGATGCACGATTTCATATTGATATTAATATTAAACAAATTATGTTGAAACTTTCTTTTCGCTATGGACCTATGGTTAGACATTTTTTTTTTATGTTATGGATGGATTTTTTTTTTGGGTAGAATGATGCACTTCTCTTATATACATTTTTAAACATCTCTAATAACACCTTTCAAGGTATTCCTTGTGAAATAAAATATTTCTTATCAATATATTATATTATTAGCTGTTCGAAAGGATAAGCTAATTCCTTCCTAGTCTGATACCAGGCCTAGCCAAATAATTTGGCTCAGGCAAGGGGCCTAGGCATGGTTGGCTCCTTTTTGGTCTATGATGTAATACTGCATTTAAGATATTATTTTGAAGACTATTACTGAAAAGTTAACCTAAGAGAAAGTTCGAAGTGTACAATGAAATAGCTTGGGTAGATGGGAGACTGGGAAGTACACTGTTAAACAGTGACAGGCTCTTTTTGAACTTATATTCTGGTTAGTTTTCTTATTGTAGGTTGATTCTAAGGTTATCTTCATTACAACTCATTTTCACTGCAGCTCCATCTCGTAATAAATTTATTTTTCTTATTTCAATATGTCAACTGCTGGAAAATTTTCACTTTTTATGGCTGTTTTTCATCACAACACCAGTTGGGATTGTGCTTTTCCTATCACACTGGAAGTTTGAATCATTACCATTCTGAAGGATAATTAAATTGAATAGAGAAACATGATCCAAATGGTTTCACATATACATTTATAAAAGCTTTAATCTATAACTGTATCACATTGTATAATTATGGTTTACATCTTGTACTGAATCGAGAGGATAATTCATATCCAACAGGTTACTGCAGTTGGGCATGCGGCAATGTTGGCTGCTATTCAGCGATATGTGCCAGCTTTGGTATATGGTTCTGACCATGTTAGCTTCCATTGTACATTCTTGTGTGGATGTTAAATGCTCTAGCTATCAGTGTAAAAAATTTGCTTTTTGGCAGATACCTTCCACTTATGGACCGGAAAGGCTGGAACTCCTGAGGCAACTTGAGAAAATAAAGGAAATAGAAAGCAGTGAAGCTGATGCCGATGAGAATGAAAAGGAGTTAGCCTAGTTAGAAGCAGCCAAGTTTATATACAGCCGTGAAAATATTACATAACCTTTCAAGGCAACCAGAAAATTGGGTTTCCTTTCATTTTCGTCCAGGTAATATCACTTGGTTCTGAATTCCATTGATAGTAGATGAGCATAGAGGATTTCATTCCATACATCAGGTATTCCAGGCAGGCACCAGTGGCTGCAGTCTTGTGGAGCAGGAACTGGAGTGCTGGGCTCACGATGAGCTGAAGGGTGCCCGTCATACCTGAACTGTGTCAGATGTGTTATGTTTAAGTACTGAACCTTGTTCTTTCTGTATTTCGTTTCCATTTGTTTGATTATATTGCTAGTCAATTGATTATTGACTGGTTCAGGTTCCAGATTCATGAAGTTTGTCTCTGGTTGCATATAAACATCACATCGACCTCCAGCATTCCATGTTCCATTCCTGCAATTTCATTTGTTAAAATTTCAATTCACACATTACACTGACCCTAAACCTTCTCTTCCCTTTCTGTGTGCTGAGAAAATACTTGCCTATAATGTACTGGAGAGAAACTTCGAAATAAAATGTGACATCTGTCAGGATCTAAATTATCTATTGCCCATGACTTCAATGTTTGCAGAGATCTTTGAAGTGCTTCCATCACATTCATCGACATTTTTACTTTTCCTCCATCTTCAAAATAACAGCCCCTGGACATACGAAACACAATTAAGCAGGAAGAAAAGAAACTATACTAGACCAGGGATGGTGAAACAGAAGCTCGTACGTCATGGCAGTTTTAAATTCATTCCACCAATAGCCTCCACTGAAAACCAGAATATCTGCCCCAACCCACTTCCTAGAGAACCAATGTAACTGATCGGCCATAACAGTCATTTTGAGGTCAGCCGATGAATTTCATGGTGGCCGGTCAAAGACCACGAGGAAAGGTACACTGTAGGATTGAACTGTGAGGTTGTATTGACTGAAACGCATAGAGAGACGGCCTTTGTGATGTTTAGAGATGGCGTGTCCATGCTCTTCATATATTGTTGATTTGTTGGAAACTCCTTGAGCTAGCATGCATAGAAAGGACTCCCATTGGTTTCTTACAATAGAATCTCCAGCAAACACTATTCTTCCATTTCTGCTCCTCTCTAGGAGGTCTCTAGCATTAAATCTGAGTATGAAAATATTAATAAATATGTTAAACTTGGGAAAACTATCATGTAACCTGTAAAAGAAATTCCTTTTTTTTTTTATTCGTTTCAGTAAAAAAGACATTCTCGAGCTAACTTATCCATTTATTGAGATTAGATTCTCTTTTCGAGTTAATTTCAATACTCTCTATTTTCTGTTCATTCATTTGGGATTAATTTCTGAATGCTGGCTTTAAAAATCGAACTTTGAGAAAGTGAAAAGTGAAAATTGAAAATTAACTTATTTTCTCAATTAAATCAACTCTTGAAATTGGACCTAGTAATTAACCCTTTTTTTTTTTAACCTCTTTAATTTCCAAGAACCGTCTCAATAATCTTATTAGACCTATATCTAGTATCTACCACTCTCGTTAACCATACATCATTACCATACAACATGAATGGAAGTCTAGCTTTTTTTTTTTTCCGAAAAATTTCATGTGATTAGATGATTTTCATAAAAATCGTGATATTAGTGTTAAAGAAAAAAAGAATTTTTTACAAGAACATTATACTTATTTTTTAGAGTAGTATATCTAAAAAACTAAGTGCTTAGTATTAGAAAAAAAAAATTGTGACACATCATATTTATTTTTTAAAATTGCATTTGAGGAAACCAAAGAGCCTAACTCCCTTGCTACCCAAACTAGAGCTTCGGTAGTAACTTCTAACTTCACCCTAATCTATATATTACCTTTTGCATGTAAGCACACCACTAGGAAAAATTAATCTCAATTACAGTAATTCAATTACAATAATTCAATCCTTATGTTAGCCCCCATGATTAGTGGATATAACATGATTTATAATAAAATTCATAAAATGAAACTACTTTAATAATGAATGTTATGATTCGAACCTCACTTTAAAAAAGAAAAAGCTAAAGTTATTTCCTACAAAACAACCACTAGAATTTAGAAGAGTAAGACTGTAAAGTTGAAAATTCAAATACCGAATAGAAAAATACCAAAATTTAGTTTGTCTTTCCATATTTTGAAATCCAAGTTAAGAAAGAAGGGCTACTCCTTTTTTTTTTTTTTACTAAATGATTAATTAGAATGTGGTTAGGATTTAAATTTACAATTATATAATTTCTTTTCCTAATCTACGTACATCAGCATGACAAAAGCATGCAAAAACATGCAGGAATAGAAACTTCAACTAATTAATTAATTTCCTACCTTGGTATATCAAGGCCTTCTGGCTGCCATCGCCAATTGAGATATTCTACATCTCTCCTTCCAGACCGCCGGCACCGGAAGCCGGGATCAAGAAAAGGGCAGGTTTCATCGTAGGATTGAATCTTGTAAGTTTCATCCATAACCCATCTTCCCTGAGAGTAATCACAAAGTGAAGATGATTTTAGATTGTTTGCCAGCATTATTTGTGACAAGAAACCAGAACTAGAAAATTGGTGCTTGGGATCAGAAGGGACTATTATATCAAAGACAAAGACTGAAGAGACTATAATAACAAGAACTGAAATTGCAAAAACAACTACTTCTCTTTTTATTTTAATGGGGAGAGATAGAAGATGATGACGATGATGCATAAGATGAGGAAGAACAATGGCTTTTTTTTTTTTCTTTTTGTATGGTTTGAAGAGGTCTTTGGAGAAAGAAATAATTGTATTGTGGCTGTTATTTGTCTTGAGATAATTAGTATTTGAATCGTAATCAAATTAGGATTGCGGGGCATTCTAATTAATTAATGTTGTCCTGTTTTTACTTAGATTATATTAGATTCATGTTTTCATGTTATTATTGTTAAATGAAAAGAAAAGTTTTTGCTCTCGTTTGGTTTAGCTATTCATATTGATAGTAACGGTTAATAGTAACTTTTAGTTGTTGTTAATAGCTTGTGGCTAATAAAAAATAGTTAATGATTGTTATCTAATATCTGAATTGTTACAGATATTTAGTAAAATTATTATTAATTGGTAGCTATTATTATATTTAATTATCATTAAGAATAAATATTAATATTTATTTTTTTATTTAAATATTATTTTTAAAAAATAATTTAGTGTTTTTACTTAAAAAAATGAATTTAAAAAAAAAAAACTCTAATTTATAATTTTTGCAAATAACTGATTGACTACTTAACAGCTAACAGCTGTTTGTGCCCGTTTGGCACAGGATATGGAAAGGAAAAAACATTTTTTTTTTGTGAGAAGCTGATTTTGACTCAGTTTATAGTGTTTAGTAAATATCAAAATTAATAAAAGTAATTATCTAGATAGTTAAAATTCAATTATTTGGATAAGTTAGAAATTGAAACTTTTCAAGAAAGTTGAATTTTAGATTAAACGCGTAGCTAATTTTAAAAAATTAATAGATAAAAATATCCTTATAAGTTTATAAGCAGTTTTGAAATTGTATTTTATCAAATACAAACATATAATTAATTACTTTTAGAAATATCACTTTTAGAAAAATAACTTTTCTCTATATGAAAAGGTATTTTCATAAACTGTGCCAAACTGAAACTTAGTAACTAAACGTTATCATATAAAAAATAAAAAATTAATAATTATATAAAAAAATTTTACCAAAATATCCACTTATTTTATGTAAAACAACAACTACTGGTTTTTATTGGATAGCCAGAAAGAATTGTGTTTTATTTACCATAACTAAATTAATGATCGATATATAGTTATATAAAGTGATGAGTTGTTATGCATTAACTATATACTGCCAAAAATTATGAACTAAAGAAAAAAAGCAATGAGGTGCTACAACTACAAAATAAAGAAAAATTTATTAAAAAAAAACTTTTGAAATTTATTACATTGTCTCCAAAAATAATAATAATAATAATAATATATAACAATACAACACAACTCAACTCAATTTAACCTTAATCTTTATATAAAATTTTTTATTTCCACTTCTAAATAATTTTGACAATATTTTTTAATTATTATAATATCTTTAACGCCTTTAAATTATAATATATTTCTCTTTTTCAAATTAATTTAAATCTATCTTAAAAATATGAACATTAAAATATAAGTAAACCTTATAAAACATGCTTTTCATTTTCATTTTATGTTTTTTATAAATATCCTTCATTTATATTATTAAATAATTATCTTGAAAATAATTATTATTTAATACTAATTTTACAAATCAATAAAATATTATTATCAATAAAATTTTATTTAATATTAAGTCTCAACACCTATAAAATTTTAGCCAATAAATTTTAACAAAGAGAAAAATAATAGCCTAATAAATTAATATTTTATCAAAATTAATATACATTATTTTCTAATCAAATATTTATATTCTAAGCATGCATATTTTATTTAATTCAATAAAATTTATTAATTAATTATTGATAAAAATGTGTTGTGGTAAAATATTAAATAGGGATATAAATTAACATATCAACTATCATTTAAAAAATGAAAGTAGACTATAATTCCAGACAGATGAAAAATGAAAGTGAGCGTATTTTTTTTCGAACGGAGATCTTAGCCCAGCTTAAAGTCAATGCTATTCCTTGTGGGTTTGACCTCCTCCCATTTATTCCTTTGGTCCATTATCGAAAATTTAACATAGCATCAGAGCGGTCCGATCCTGATTTATAAAAATATATATTTACCAGTAATTAGCTACCCAGATCAAAAATCAAATAACCTGTGGGCTGGTAACTTATCAAACTACTAGAATCAATTTAAATTGTCAAGTGCTAACTAAACCGGGCCAGTTACCAATTGAAAAAAAAGTGTTGAGATTATTCCACATTGAAATATTACAAAAATAAATACTAATATATAACCAAATAGTGATCCTTACCACATTGACTTGATTCAAGTTTTTGTGATTAAGGTAATCAAACATAAATATTACTAAATAATCAACTCTCTTCAAATTATCTAAATTGCCCTTCTTTACTAAATAAAAATTTCTACATGGTATCAAAACTCCAAGATGTATTTTTACCTTTGTTATTAGTTCATTACTGTAATTGATTTTGTTTATGTAATTATTAGTAATCTGTAATTCTTGGTGATCAAGTACGGTTGAGATTGACGAAGAATATCAAGGTATTTATGAGTATATTCAAAGTACCGTGCAAAAAAATGATGCATGAATTCACTGATGGGAATCCACTCCAATTATAGAGTTCAGATCATCCGGAAATCGTTTTGATTACAACGCCTTTAACTGGTAAGAATTACCTGTCATAAAGTCGTTCTATGAGAATTGCTTTAGGTGCAAAAGTGAAATTAGGTTTTAATGATGGAAGATATTTGAAACCAGAAGAAAATTCTGAGGATTATGAACAATGGTTGAGGGTTGATTGTATGATAACTTCTTGGATATTAATTGCAATATCCAAGGATCTGATTGAGTCGTTTTTATATACAATAAGTGCAAAGGAACTATGGGATGAGTTAGCAGAGATGTATGGTGAGAGCAATGGACCTATGCTTTATCAAATACAGAGGGAAATTAATTCAATTGATAAAGGAAACTCTATTGTTGTGCAATATTTTACTGATTTGAAGAGATTGTGGGATGAGCTTACCTGTTTGTCACCTTTGTCTTCTTATTCTTGTGGTGCATCAAAAATTATTGTAGGTATTACTTCTCAAACCAGATTGATTCGGTTTCCTATGGGGCTAAATGAAACATTTGATAATGTAATGAAACATTTGATAATGTAAGGAATCAAATATTGTTAATGGATCTACTTCCTAGTGTTAATAAGGCCTATTCTATGGTATTGAGAGTAGAGAAACAAAGAGAGGTTCACATGAGTATTAGTAACACACTGGATAATACAGCTTGCAAGACAAGATCAGGTAGTACTACAGAGGCCACAAGTTTTTATGTTAGATCACATAATAGTAAGGGTACTAGAGATTCGAAAGGCAATTACAGGAGAGATAAATTTGATAAAAGTAATAGGTATTGTGATTATTATAATAGAGATGGGCATGATAAGGAGTCTTGTTTCAAGCTTCATGGCCTCCCTGAATGGTACAAAGAATATAAAGATCAGAAGAACTCTAACTAGTATAAAGATTACAAAGAACAAAAGGGTAAAAGTTCAATGAAGTTTGCTGGTGGCATCTTAAATACACCTCTTGATAAGATAGATGATCTACAGATGATGCAAGTGATTAAAGTGGCCTTACAAATGTAATACAATAGGAATATTGAAGTATACCAAAGGCAAGGGTGAGAATAATGAGAATTTTGCAAGCATGGTGAACTATCCAGGTCAAGCAATTTCTTATGCCCTCAGTCTATTTCATTCATATGATTGTGATTCCTGGATTATAGATACTAGTGCCACGAATCATATATGCTCAGACATTAAAATACTTGCAGACATACAAACTCTAAAAAAGCTTAACCCTGTTTATCTACCTGGTGGCTTAGTAAGATTAGTGACTCATACAAGAGATATTAACCTTCATAATAAAATGATTTTGAAAGAAGTATTATATATCCCATGTTTCAAGTTTAATTTGTTATCAGTAAGAAAGTATCTCAAAAGTACTAACTTAGTTGTTGCCTTTTATCTTGATTACTGTATTTTCCAGGACCTCAAGACTAAGGAGATCTATGTGGTAAGTATTGTGGAGGGAAACCTTTACAAATTGAATAAGTCAAGTTTTGACAAGTCAACAATAATGACTTTTTGTTGTAAATATTTTGTTCCTTCTACTATATTTTCTTGTAATGACACTCAATTTGTTTCATCCCCTTCAAATATCTCTCATCCTTGTATTTCTAATCCTTGCGTTGTAAATTCTGATTCAATTAATAAAACGTTTGATGTTTCATCTGTTTCCAATTCTTCTCCTCATTATACTGAAAGTTCTAATTCAGTTCGTAAAACTCATGTTTCTTTGGAAGGATCTACTCTTTGGCAGTATAGACTTGGACATTGTTCAAGTGTGACTATAACACATATCCCCGGTATACAAGTTAACACACATGACCCTAAAACACATTGTGAAGTTTGCTCATTATCTAAACAGCAGAGGTTACCCTCTCCAATAGTGATACACAAACCAGTAACCCTTTTCAGTTGATCCACATTGATCTATGGGGGCCTTACAAGCACCTTTCTATCAATGGAGCTCATTATTTTATAACAATTATGGATGACTATAGTAAAGCCATGTGGACATACCTTATTAACCATAACACCCAAACACCCATTATACTTACAAATTTTGTTCAAATGGTGCTTACACAGTTTGAAGTTTATGTCAAAAGTACAAGGACAAATAAAGGGATTGAGTTAATTGACTTTACTTATCAAAATTTGTTTACTTCCAAAGGTATTTTACACCAAATGAGCTACCTTTATTCACCTCGGCAAAATAGAACAGTAGAGCGAAAACACAAGCATTTGCTCCAAGTTGCAGGAGCATTGATGTTTCAGTCCTATATGCCTAAACATTTTTGGGGTGACTCAATTCTTGCTGCCACTTACATAATTAATCGATTACCCTCTACAAACTTAGATTGGAAAACTCCTTACCAACTATTATATGATAAAGAACCAAATTATGCTTCTATTAAGACTTTTGGATGCCTTTGTTATGTTACTAATTCTAGTCCATCAAAGGACAAGTTTGATGTGAGAGCTCTTAAATCTGTTTTTATAGGCTATGTTATAGGACAGAAGGGCTACAAGTTATATGATTTAGAGAAACATAGTATTTTTGTGTCTAGAGATGTGATTTTCTATGAGTATATTTTCCCTTATGCATGTACTACTACTTCTATTATGTCTCCTTCATTACCTAAACCAGTTTATCAATCAAATTTTTTTTATTCTGCTATTAGGATTCCTTTTAGTCCTTCTTCTGTCCCAACTAATTCTCATACAATACTTAATATACATACTTCACCATTACCCTCTAGTACTACACATTCTTCATCTTTACCAATCAATTCAAACCCACAAGAAATAACATTGACTTTAGAATAGACTAAAATCTAATCATAGCTAAAAGTTAGTATTAACCATTAGGTAATTATCTCTTAAATCCATATATACTCTTTATTATTTTACTATCTTTTCAATGTGGGATATTTTAATATCTCAACAGTGAATATTTGGGATTTTTCATTTTCTATAAAATGTTCTTAGGATTTTTCTTTGACTTCATAGGAAGTAGTTAATTGTACTCCAGGTATTGAAGGAGACCTCAAGGCTTTATGCTGCGAGCTGGGTTTGGGATATTGGTCCTGATCTTCGGCCAAATGATTATAAGATGAAAAATGAAGCAAGTGAAGATAAACCTATTGGGACAAAGAGCAACGCAGCTAAAGAGAAAGAGCCCTTTATGTTCGAAGATCTTGGTAAGAAACCTAAATCTTGTGGCTTAACCAAAGTCTTGGACATGCATTTTATAAGCAGTCTTTGAAGTAGTTGGATTTTAAATGCTTTTGTGTTGCTGGTGAAATTGTGAAATTGAGGTGTAATTTATAAAATTATTAGATGGATTAGACAATATGCTTTCTTCCTTAAAGTGATGAAAACTTTCTTCTTATCACTAATTGGTTTGTCTTCTTTAATTTTATTATAATAAGTTTAGATTATACATGTGCTATGGTGTTACCTAGTGATTATAGAGGTTGAGTAAGATTTACATTATTGATTTTAGGTTTTAAAAGGACACATGATGAATGTATATTGAACGAGCATTTTATATTGAGCTTAAATTTGTGATCATATTTAGTTTGTTTA
Organism: Aleurites moluccanus; assembly: GCA_948193065.1. Classification (NCBI taxonomy): domain Eukaryota; kingdom Viridiplantae; phylum Streptophyta; class Magnoliopsida; order Malpighiales; family Euphorbiaceae; genus Aleurites; species Aleurites moluccanus. Next base: position 11,182 of record CANXYC012757010.1, read on the forward strand.
GTTAAAGATTGAGCTTCAAGAAGTAGGAAACTTATGGTCTAGCTTGTAGCTAAGTGATAGTCTGTTGTTATTTTTCTTCATTTTCTCTTGTTCCTTGAGATTTTTCATTTGGGATGAGGTGCTTTGGGGAAGGGGAGCCACTTTTCTGGAAACTCTCTAGTTTATTTACTTTTCAAGTGAACAACTATTTGGGCAGTTGAGTTAGTGCGGTTAACTTCTTCCTTCTCGATTCAAACTCCCTGTGATTGTAATTTTACTAGATTATAAATCAGGCCTCGTGCTTGTCTATATATATATAAGGTTTTTTTATCTTTTTTTTTTCTCTCTTTTCTTTTATAGAGAGGCTATTGATGCTTAAAAGAACCTAAAACAACAGATTATTTGCTTTAAGTTCAATGACACTATAACTGACTCATCATCATTTCCTATTACTTAAACATCCTTTCTAAAGAGAACAGCAAATCATGCACTCCCAAAGACCTAGGCCTGCAGAAAATGCTCTCCCCTCTCTGGCTTAGTTCCCAACAAAAACAGTAACATAAGATGCTTGATTGCAGTTAGAAGTGGCATCGATTCTGAATGATCAATTTCAAGAGTTGTTATCAAATTAAATTAATATTTTCGGTTTGAAATTTTTTTAAACAAAATCAAATTACTATTATAATCAAACTGTCAGTTTCAATTCGGTTTGATTTGATTTAAATATTTTTGATTTTTCGGTTTCAAACCAAATATTTTTTTTTTTATATAAATCGTTATTATTTTATTATAAATTTAAGAAAAAACACCGATAAAGTATTAGTAAAAAAAAATAAAAAATAATTCAATACTATACAATCCAAAACTTGTCTGTTCTATTAATTAACACACTCAAAACTTATATTTTTTTTAAGAATTATATTATTTTTTATTTGTATTTAGTTAATTGTTGTGGATGATATTTTTTAAAATTTTAAATTAATATTAGGTTAAAAAATATGTGGTTTTATATAAAATATATTTAATTGTAATAATAGTAATATATATATATATATATAATTTCAATTTGGTTTGGTTTGAAACCGAAAAAAATATTCAATTTGCGAACTAAATTGAACTAAATTAAATTAAATCAAACCAAATAAATTGTAAAATTATCGGTTTCAGTTTAATTTAATTGGTTTAATTCAATATGATTGGTTCAATCTATTTCACGTTCACCCCTAGTTGCAGTAACAAATAAAGATGCTTGGTTAATGTAACAATTAAAGATGGAGACTTGTTTTGCAGGTTTAGATTTAAGATAAGAAATATTGGGAGGGGATTAAGAATCTAGGATTGAGGTTGTGGTTGCTGTGCATTTGCTTTCATGTATGATAAGTGAAATTACTAATTTGCTGTGATAGGGATGGGGTGGAATCCCTGTTCTCCGCGGATCCGGCCAGGAATCCTTGCTTTTTATCGCAGTGGGACAAGGACAAGGAGACACCCCCTACCCTGTCCCAATGATAGCCCAAATTTAATACATGCATTTCTCATTTATTTTTATTAAGTTCAATAGTATATATATATATATATGAGTGTGTGTGTGTATATATATATAAATATTAACATTTTATTTATAATTTCGTATAATTAAAATTGAAATTTATATAATATTGAAGAGGAAAAATAAGTTAACTGGGGAATGAGGATCTGTGGGATAAGGATGCTGACAAGAATGGGGAATGGTCCCAATCCTTATTGCCTTTTCTAATATTTGGTGGCACGGCAGTTAAAATAGAAGCGAGTCTGGAATTGGTTTGGTTAAATTTTTTTTCCCCCAACTACTGGAGAATTGGCTCTTGGATTTGTCAGTCCCTTGTGATTGGATGTGTTTCTTAATTTTGGGTTTATTTTTATTTTGTATTATAAGATAAAAAGAATAATGTTTTAGTTTTTTTTAAGGTTGAATTGATACCAGAAAGTTGTGTCCTAACTAGGACTAAAAGTTTATTTTTGGCCTAAATTGACTGACCAAACTTTTTAAGGTTTAAATTAACCTTTTTTTTTACTGTAAATTCCTCTTCCTCCTCATGCCACAAGGAGAGATGAATTCGCTTTTCTGTTTTAATCTACATTTCTTTCTGTGAACTTCTGGATTCTTGTATTAAACTGATATTCAATGTTCTTTCCTACTGCAAATTAAATAAATAGCGGTGGCTGCAAGGGGAGGAATAGAGATATTAAGTCCTGCTTTGCGGCAGGTGTACCTTACAAGAGCTTCAGCATATAGAGATGCTCTCAAAAGTTTTATAGAAGGATATCAGGAAGGTGTCCAGCAAGTAATGGAGAAGAAGGAGGAATCTAAATCTCAACAAGAGGATGATAGACCCAAGATCTCGACTTGACTGCTTGTTACCCTAGTGAGGCATATTGGAAAGTTTTCTTTTACACTCAAGTAATAGTCTTTCTCAATTGTGACAATTTGCTGCTGGAGCAAAAAGAATGTAAGAAGCTAGTTGCACGCTTCATCCTCCTATGAGGATTCTATGTATATTAAGCCAAGTCTTGAAACTATGGATACATTGGAAAACATTTTGTACATATAATTTCTTTATAGAGACTATTGTACATATAATTTCTTTATGGGGATTAAGAACCCATAGGCAGCAATAAAGTTTTTTAATCCACTGATATGTCCTTACCTCATCCTATCGTTTAGGCCTTCTTGATGTTTGTTGTCCTAATTTTAAGCTGTGTGACAATAATATTGTTTTTTTCTTGTGGAATTGTAATGAATGCTTTAAGTATTGTTTACTTGTGTTAAATCAATTAATGTCGTTGAGGTGTATTTGGAAGCCTCTTTCAATTGAATTGAGTTTCTGTGTATACAAAGTCAAAGTGCAATCTCAGTGTTGCCTGATAATTGTGGCAGTAGTTCCATGCAACAGGTTGTACGTAAAATTATCTTGGCTTTCATGTCAAGAGAACACAAACAGCAGGGTTTTATAGCGCATTCCATTCAAACTAACTGCAAAGCTTGTGGAAGCCTCTCAACAATGTTAAAGGGATCTAAATGCAAGTCTTGCTTTTAGTTCTTTTAGTTCTTTCTACTTTGGTTCGTCTTTTTCATACTTTTTGGTGTTGCTTTCTCTGCTTAACTGTCTAAATCTCTCATCTGACTGCAGAAGCATTCTGGAGTTTTCTTTCTTCTTTTTTTTTAAATAATTCTAAAACAAATTATTACTTTTTTGTCATTATTTGAAAGTGCGCTGAATCAGCATGCATACTTGTAGAACTATTGTGATTCTGTTTTTCGGTATGGCTTTTTTATCAGTTTGATTTTAGGTGATTTTGCTGATGTGAAGAAGATTTAATTGCTGTTACTGAAGTTTGAAGTGAAACGCATCTATATTTAAGATACAACTAGATCTGGCAGCTGACCATTTCATAGAGAACTTATATGTGGCAGACACACTGGCTCATAAGACTTGAGGGTGAAATATATCAAGTGATATAGTTAGTGGGATTTCCACATCCCACCTGCTGCTTGGTGACTGGTTTGCTCGAGTCTTTTCAAGCACAGCCCTTGTTTTAAGTCTTCTCAGGGATATGATATTCTGATTGGTAATCCAAACAACTGATATATCTGTGCCTGTCAGTGAATTGAGCCTTGGGAACCAGAAATTGTTCCTTGTCTTGCAGATAATACACATCTTTTCCTATTATGAGATGAAATGTTCTTTTCAAAAACCAAGCCAGTGTTTGAATAGTATTTTATGGTGATTACTGATTAGTTTATAAAGACATGCTCGACTTTAGCGGTCTTCTAAATTTATATATACATCTTGTATATTTTTCAATGTTCTGTCCATATGGTTTTATGCTTTTCAGTATGTTTTAAGATGGTATCAATACCATATATATCAACATCATTGCTTGTCTAATTCCTTGGGAGATTATAGTCGTTCAGGTTTTTTTTTTTTTTTTTTTTTTTTATAACTTTGGCAGGTGCCGAAAAGTGAGACCCTGATAAATTTGAGGTTGACCCAAGACTCTTAAAGCAAAAAGCTTGATAAGAAGAAAAGCTAAGTGGGAAAAAGAAATACTCACATGGTGTTTTTCTATTTTTACTGTACTTAGTCGTGCATGATTGAAATTGTTCTTACAGTACAAATGCATTATACAGGACAAGTCCCTTCATTCCTTTGATTGGTCACTGCCTTTATTCTAATGATGATAACACAAATTTAGGGACCCTCCCACTTGTAGAGCACTAAACATTTGACACCTTCAATAGCAGAGGTCAATGGTATCTCTTGTGTCTGAATCTTTTTGGGCCCTGATAATCACTTGGCACTGTTTCTGGTCATTCACTCGGGTAATGCACATATCTCGGCTAGTCTTTTGTTATTGAATTTACTGCTCAATTATATCAATATTTTCGTTTCATCTGCAAGTTGTGTTAAAATATGTGGTCACAAGTTAGAAGGCTCTGCTCTGTGACCCTGTATAGAGTGATCTGTTGTCAAAGCTTTGCGTTAACACCTTAAAAGCGATTTCTAATTGGTGGACTGCAATATTTGATGCTCCCTTTTTTTGCTCAAGTCTTTTATACGCCACAGACCCACATTTGCCATTAGGGTGCTCAGCTTGTCTTTAGATAGGGTTGCTCAGCTTGTCTCTATACAGGGTGTATTTTCTTAGAAAAAAGCTTAAAACTTTGAATTTCTGGAGGATAGATAAAATACATATTTGATAGGCTAGTCAGCAGATTGTAAAGATGAATCTGGAAGTGGCGTGAGTCTGATACTTGCTTTTTGGAAATCCTCATTACAAACTATTAAGGCAACGCTTTTGATCGAGAGTTTTAAAATCCATAAAATTAAAAATCTGAGTATTTGATTTCATGGGTTTCTACAATCTCCTCATTTATTTGATATGGTGTCTAAATCCATGCAATTGAAGAGTACTTCTGTAATAAAAAATATACTACATAATACATAAATGAGGATTTCACAAAATCTCACATTTTATATAGGATTTTAGAAACCTCAAAATGAGAAATTTTAGCAACTGAAGGATTAATAACAATTAAATAAGCAGAATAAAGACAGAAAACAAGGGAGAGAACATGCTCTCTCTTTCTCTCTCTAGAAATAAAATAAAATAAAATAAAACTTGGTAGTGTAGATCAAAGATAGATGTGAGGAATGGGACTAGTTAGTACTACTGGGATGTCACCTATCTATTAAAGACCCTCACCAACCCATTAGATCATACCATACCATACCATATCTTCCCTTTACCAGTACTATGATATTGAAAAATCTTCAGGCAGAATCTCAACAGTGAGCAAATAGATTCCTCCCTCATTTCAATTCCCAATTCCCCCATTTCCTTGTGTCATTATCATTTGCCCTTTCTTTGGGCCCTCTATTTCTCCATTTTGCTTCCCTCCCCCTTACCTGGCTTGAAGTTTGCACCTGAAATTCAGGGATTTTTCTTCATTTTCTATATATATAGAAAGAATTATTATTATTTTTAATAGTAGCAAAAATCATTTTTGACCTTCCAAGTGGGGGAGGCAGAAACTAGAAAGGAAGGGGATGAGCAAGTCAAATCCAGAAACGTCAAATCCACAGATCTTATCCTCGGCGATCTCTCATCATCTGGTTGACATCTCGTGAGAAAGTGATATCCTGTTATCATCACACTAATTTTCATGAGAAAATTTATTTAATTAATCAGTTTTTTTATTTCAAAAATTATTTATATACATGTGCCTAACTATATCATTTGTGTCAATGAAATCTTCTTCTTCTTTTTTTTTACAACCACCATCTATATTTGTCGGTATTGATTAACACTAAATGTTAAAATTTATGAATTTTTTTTATTACAAAACAGCCATTTGAATACTAAATTATTAAAAATAATAATACTATCTTTTCAAGGAGAAGAGACAGGAGGGTTGAATCTAAAGACTAAGAAGATGATGTTTTCAACTTTAGAAACAGAGACCAATTCAATAATAAATTAATTAATAATAGTATTAGTAAACTTGTTTAGTTCAGCGCCTTGGTCGGTTTACTTTGCGTGCCTTTCAACTCTACCTTAATAATAATGCATCTTTATTATTAATGGGTTAAATATGCATTTTTATTATATAAATATTAGAAAATTACCCTTAAAATTTTATGTATATAATGCTTGAAATTTAGACTAATAAAATTTGGACATGTGCTAGGGTTGGCCTACTTAGGCTTTTGCTAATCAATTTGTATCTGTATTAGAAACAACAAAATCAAGTAACTATATCTGTAAAGAAACAGCTAAAACTCACTTCCCTTTTAAGTTAATCATAATCATATTATATAGTAATATTAATTTTTTTTATTATATATATTTATCTTACCATGTGACTCTGACTACTGTTTGAAGATGAAGAATAATTAGCTGACTGATGAAAGCCGTAGAACTGTTGCTGTGTTGGACCCTGGCTCGATAAAGATGAACCATCATCTGGTGTAGATGCCTCGGATTCATCTAGTTGGCATTCCAAATTCACCCCAAATAGCCTTAGCCTCTTTGAGTTTCCTAATGGTGTTATTTGGTTTTGCCCACTTCCAGACCCTAAAATCAACAATGTACATATATATGATTAATTTAGAATTAGATATGGATTTTATATACTGAAGACAACCCCTGTACAAAACCACATTCCTCCAAACTAATTGGAAGGTGTTTCTCACGCACCTTAATTAATGCTCGTATCTTTTTTATTCTTAATAAAAATAAAAATTATTCATTGTTAAATAAATAATTATTATTATTCAAATAATTTCATAATAATATACCTGCATGAAGACACTCGGGTTGATATGGGACAGTAGAGGTAACATTAGCCCCATGGCTATGTTGATCAAGTTGTTGTCCAGCAGATGAGGAAGAATACAATCCTCTACTCCACACCCTATTACTAGTACCCTGCACCATCATCACACCACTATTATCCCCTCCTCTTCTCCATCCTATAAACAACCTTCCACCTTCCGTATGGTGCCGTTCAAACAAAACGACGTCGCCTGCATCAAGTTGCTTCTCCTTCACATATCTACTCCACCCTTTCGTCAACACATAACTTTGACTACTATTCCAATACGAATACCGAAATCGCCAGCACTTTCCTAATTCGTCCTCGAAACTCAGTAGCAGACCTTTATCAACTGAGTCAGCTCCTAGTGGAAAGTACTTCTCCGCATGTTGTTTTGGTATTACTAAGCGGTTTAACTTTCCGACATCACTTGGTGTTAGAGGTTTTTCAAACATGAATTCCTTAACTATTGCTACTTTACCATTTTCTTCTTGTTCTTGTTGTTGCTGCTGCTGCAACGATTGTTGCGATTCAATGTCTTGTAATAATTCTTCTTCGTTGTCTTCTAGATTGTTGAGATTGAAATATAGAGTTGGGTTTTGGGTGGTCGGAGAAAACATTGGGTGGTGGTGGTAAAGATTGGAAGGCCAAAAAAAATTGGGATTTGAAATGAAGGGGTTGTTTGGATTATTAGAAGAAGAGGAATTTGGTTTTGGTTCCATGATATGATGATAAGGTGGTGGTAGCCACCAGAGTGTTTCTGGAAGGTCTTAAGAGAAGTGATTTATGGGCATTTTAGAAAGAGGGAGGTGGGGGTGGGATTGTGGGCTGGTAGAGGCGTGATGATTATGAGTTTCGATGTGGAAACTGTGGGAAGTATTGATATTAGCTATTGCAGGACATGACAATGAGAGAGAGAGAGAGAGATTGTACGTAGGTACATAAGTACTTTAAGGTTTTGCTTAATGAAAATATTTTTCAATCATTATTTTCAGTGTAATTTTTTATTTAGATTTATATAATCCTTTTTTTTATTTTTTATTTTTTTGCTTTGTTGCTTTTGTTTTTCTTCTTAAAATTCAAGGACCAAAGAGTAATAATTAATCATCTGTTTTACATTACTATTTAAACAATTGTTAAAAAAATAAAAATATTTTACTACTACTACAATATAACACTGGACTAATAGGAAACTCGTGAAAAAAAATATATTAAAATAGATATAAACGTAAATGAAAATGCGTGAATTGGATCTATAAGCAAATTTACAATTTTTAGAGTAATAAAAAAAATATATATATATATATTACTTTATAATATTAATTTATTATTATTAAATTAATATCCATCTTACACCTCTTTAACAGTTACTACTCAGTCATCACCTATGTATATTTTGTGAGAAAAAATAATAAAGAGGTAAATTTAAAAAAAAAATAAAAAATAAAGTTAAAAAATTAATTTTAGATTGATGATTGGAAATTTTTATGTAAAAAAATTGAGTTTGGATAAAAATTATGTTTGATGAGTCATAAAATTTATTTTTAAAAATTAATTATTTTTTTTATTAGGCGGCCAAATTCACTTGAATTTTTATATATTTTTATTTCTAAACGAAATATTTTATTGAAAAATTATTATGTATGGTAAGAGCGAAGTATATATATATATATATATAAATTTATCTTTATATATAAATAAGTGGAGTGTATTTTGATCATATCTAATAATTTATTATTTGTGCTGATGAAATATAAGTATATTAAATAAAAAAATTTATATATTTTTTTTTGTAATTCGAAACAAGAAACAGCCCATGTTCGTAGATTAGTAGCAAACAAATCAAATGGGTGGGGTCCAATACCTTCTCCTGACATGTTATTAATAACCTGTGTGTTCCCATCCAACGGCTGGCTTAGCACTTTGTTTCTGCAGATCTTCATTGATTGGGCACATGGGATACTTCCCTTCCAGTAACTTCTACAGCAAGAATATTTCCTTTCTTTTTTGTTTTTCTTTTCTTTTACACTTCATTTCTCTCTTTCTGCTAAATTATCCATCTCACTAACAAGCTTTAATTTATTCTAATCTCATAAATTAAGGCGACTTTACAGGTTTGAGATTAATCATTTTTTAAAAAAACTTAATAATTATTTGAATTTACCATATTATTTGAGTTACAAATAAATTTTTTAATTATCATTTAAAAATAATATTTTATTAAATTTAATATTATTCTACTCGTAAAATTCTAAAATAATTAAATAACATATCGAAATTATTTTTTTCAACCCTATTATAATTTTAATTAAAATGTCCGCAATTAAATTCTATCTCAAAATGAAATTAGATCATTTTCAAAATTATAAAATTATTTCGAATTTGAGCTATTTGGAGATTTTATTAATAAGTTGATTTAGGTCACACAAATCAAAAACAAAATGAATTTTAAGGAGTGGTGCACGCACACACTTGAAATTTGGGTGTGAAAGAGTAGAAAAAAGAGTTCAGTATTTGTCACGTGCATGACAGAATTATTGATGAGCGGCCGTTCCTAGTCTTAAAAAATTGAAGAAAAAATGAAAAAAAGAAAAAGAAAAATTATTATCTTTCCAATGAGCAGAGATAAGATTTGTCCTATTGAGAAATAGACTCATTTTTAGGTCGGTCGAGTTTAAATCCTCTCCTCATGTTTAACGGTTAGAATTTTTTATCTCATTATATTTTTTATTTTTTTTTATACGTGATATCACATATAAAAAATACTAATTATTAAAATATTTTATAAAAATAATAAATAATATAACACATAAAAATAATATAAAATTAAAAAAAAACACACAATAAAATAAAAAAATTCAAATTCCATATTCCAATATATATATATGTTAGTAATTACACACATTATTTTTTATATGGGTCTCTCTCTCTCTATTTAGTGTCTCCTAATATAGTATTTTTTTTTTTTAACTTCAAAAAAATAACAAACCATTATTCTCTATGATTTAGACAACTTGTTATGAATTCATATTTCGAAATAAAATTTTTATTTACTAAGATATTTTAATTAATATAATACTTTTATTTATTTTTTGCTGAGTAAAAAGATATCGATATTATTTTTTATTCCACGTGTTATTATTTCATTAAATTTATATATACACTTAATGTAAACCATAATTTTTCCCAATTTAACACTTTTGTAAAATGAAAAGAATGATTACCTAAAAACTATTAGTTCGGAAATACAAATCCTTTCTCATAGGATCACAATGTAGTTATTCTTAGTTTCTATGTAAATAAAGTCAATATTTATATTATATTTTATATATTATTTTAAAACTACATGATATTTTATTAAGTCAATTTATATATTTATTAAAACTAATTTTTAAATAAAATAAAAAAAATATATTGTATTTAATTAATACTTTCAAAATTATTTAATTACATATTCAACTTATATATTTAAAAAATTAAATTTTAGGTATTAGGCTTCAAAAAAAAGATTGAAAGTATGGTAAGTGTACTATATATTATTAAATTTATTTTAAAAAAATATTTTTTTAAAGTTAGATTTGTGACTTCTATTCTCTATTAGCTTAAGACAAAATGCACCTCAATTTCCAGGTAGATTCAGACACCCTTTTCATGGCTACAAAAGGGTGGAGGAGTAGTAGTTATTAATTTGAAGTAACATGTTTGGGGACACATAATAGAGAGGTTGTTGCCTTGTGTTTGTATATATACATATCTAATACATACAAACAAAGATGCTTCTGTCCTCTTACATTCATTGGCTATTACATTTTTTTTTCTATTTTTTTTTTTTTTGTACTTATCATCAACTATATACATGCTTATCTTTATTACTTTACTTTTGTTTGCACGATTCAATTCCTCTCGATCATTTTCTGATGTTGATTCTTCAAGTCTTCCTATTTAATCTACGGTCCAAAATTGTGAAAATTTAATAATTTAATGTTTCAGTGTTTTTTCGCAATATAGAAATTACAGAGTTTAAATTTTAAAATTAATATGCTCCTCAAAATTTTTTTTTATGAACTCTAATTAATTAATACTGATTACATAGTCATGTAAAATCTGTCGCTATTTTCATTTAGTAACAGAGTCAATAATTTTTTATCCATCGTTAATTTGGGACAAAAAACTCTATCATTATATCGCTAAGTTTTGATATAAACCATTTAGTATTTAGTTTTTATATTGACTATCAACTATTCTAAATTCGAGTTGGGTAGAATCATACAAGCGACAAAACTCTTCCTATCAAATTTTAACACAGTTATATGTCATCGCTAATTTTACAATATGAAAATTCGGAGAACGAATAATTTATAAGAAGAAAAACCACTTGACTATACAAAATCAATGGTGAGAGAAGTGGGAAGAAAATGAGGGAAAAAATAAGTTAAATCACTAGACTTACCTAAAAATTAGTTAATTAACTAGTTCTTAATTAAGGTTTCATGCCTTATAAATAGGCATGTTATATAATAGTTACAGAATATTTCATTACATTAATAGAATTTCAGTATTTCTATTTAAGATGAACTCCTCAAATTATTTTTTCTTATAAACTCAAGATGTTTAGAATGTAATATTATCCTTCATTTTTTCGCTGCATCAAATAAAATAAATGAAAGTAGTGGGAAAATAAAAGTTAAGTATTTAAAAAAAAATTGAATTATAAGTTAGGCATATAAGTGAGGGAAAGAAAACCTATAGATTTATTATTTTAAAATTTTAAATCAAAATATATTGTCAAACTTATAATATGGTTTATCACAAAGAAGAAGATCTTTGCTTTGTGATCAGCTAGCAGTTCAGCACTCCTATCCTAAAGAAAAAATGACTTGATTGTCTATATATATCCTCTCTCTTTTTTCCTTGATAAATTTGCCTCTGATTACTATTAAGATGAGAGATTTTATAATTTTAAAATTGATGTTAATATTATTGGAATATATTTTATTTTATTTTTGAATAAAATTAGATTTGCCCAAACCCAAAATTTTTGTATAATTTATCAAAGTTGTTTGAGCCAAGAAGAAGAATCATTGACCAAAATGAAAACATAGGTTGGGTATGATGGATTGAGAATTTAAACTCATTATCTTTTAATTTTATTGATATATTACAGAGGATTTAAATTTAAATTTATAATTAAATTATATATATATATATTAGTATTGGAGATGAGAAATCAATTTTAAATTTATTATTTAGAGAAATATATTTTTATTGCTCGGTTATATTTCGATATATTAAATATATATTTATTGTTAAATTAATGGGTATTTCAATTTTTTATACTGTAATGTTTCTTTGGAGACAAAAAAAAAAATGATTGATTTATTAATTAATTACTAATTTACTCCATTTATTAGAAAAAAAAAAAGAGGGGGAGGGGGGGGGGGGGGGGGGGGGGGGCCGGGCGCGGGGGGGGGGGGGGAAAAAAAAAAAAAAATTAAAAAAAAAAAAAAAAATAAAAAAAAAAAAAAAAAAAAAAAAAAAAAAAAAAAAAAAAAAAAAAAAAAAAAAAAAAAAAATTAAATAAAAAGAGATTAATAAAAAAAAAATTATTTTTAAAAATAAA
>CANXYC012757239.1:0-14240 GCA_948193065.1 Aleurites moluccanus
GCCTATTCTTTTAACTTCCTTAGCAAATTCTTTCTTATGTTTGACCAGTCCCACCCGCAACCATTTCACAGTCAACATATGTCCACCATCTAGAGTAGCTTTGTACAGAGTTCCATGGCTGCTTCTGCCAAGAACTTCTGCAGGAGCTCGAGATAATTCCTCTGCAGTGAATGCTAGAGAAGCATCAAGGAAGAACAGTTCTCCAGCCAACCGATCTGGTGAATAGACATCCAACTTGACAGATTGTTCACGTGCCTCAACAAAAAGAGGAGAGGAAGTTAAGGGAGGGCCTGGGGAGGACTTCATACCCGATGTTGTGGGATAATTCTCCAGCACACTAGGATTTGAAGATGCTGAGCTAGCAGTCATGCCCCCAGGTAAATCATGCTCAATAATTTCATTTGCAAACTCTGTCTGCCCAGATAATGTCCTTGAATTTGAAGTAAGCAAGTGATCATTTGAAAAACTCGAGGAAGTTGGTGGGCGGTGAACATTTGAGTGGAATTTGAAAATGGAGGATCGTGCAGATCTCTCAACCTTGGCATTTTCCCCTGTAGCTTGAGTGCCAAATTGATTTCTTCCATGGAATTCTTTTTGCTGTACCCGTTGATAGGCCAGGAAAACCAAAACCGTCATAGTTACAACTGCACCCACAATTATTCCTATTGTAAGAGCATACTTTGAACTATGATGTTTACCATGGGCAGGAAGTTGATCTGGAACAGAATTTGTTGATGGCTCGCCATTTGGGAAGATCAGTAAGGAATTTCCAGGACGAAATGAATAAATGCTAAATTTTGTTCTCAAGTTCTCTGGAACAATGCCACTTAGATAATTATAGGACACATTAAATCCAATTAGGCTGGATGGAAGATTATCAGGGATTTTACCATTAAATTTGTTGCCAGATAAATCAAGATACTGCAAGTAGCTAAGTTTGCTCAATTCAATTGGCAGCTCTCCTGATAAGTCATTGTTTGAAAGATTAAGCAATTTGAGAGCCACCATGTCACCTATGTCTGAAGGCAACCCACCTGTCAAGGAATTGTGGGAAAGATCAAGACACTCTATTTTTGGAAAAGAAGGTAAAAATAACAATTCACCCACACGTGAGCCTTGCAAAGGAATCGGCCCTGTAAACTGGTTTCTTGAAAGATTCAGGTTTGTCAAAGTTGATGACATAAAGAAACCACCTGGAATAGGCCCGCTAAATTGATTTAAACTGAGATCAATCGCAGACATTCCTGGACTGGCCCCCAATTGAGGAGGCAAGTTACCTTCTAGGGAATTATTCCTGAGGTTAAGTTTGCTTAATCTTAAAAATTGTGAAGTTAAGTTTGGCAAACTTCCTGACAACTTGTTTGAACTTAAATCAAGAACCTCTAGAGTGGCTTCCCAATTCTGCATGGAAGACATGTCACCAGAGATATTATTTAGACTCAGATCCAGAACTGAACATCTCCCAACAGAAGAGGGCAAAGAGCCAGATAACCAATTTGAAGAGAGATCTAAAACATTCAGAGTTGTAGAACTAATTCCATGAATAGGACCTGCACAGAGATAAATGCTGAATATCAGATACAGAACAAACAGCATAATGTCACCATGGAAGAATTAATTAGTAGCATAGAACTGGCACAGATGTAGATGTTGAAATATGAGAAATAGAAGACATAGCAATGAGTCACAAAGAATAAGATAGTCACAATATCCACAATCATTTAACTTTAGATAGTGATGAACACCAAAATTCAGGAAACTTTTACTTTTTGTTTATGTTTTTAATAGAATTTCATGTGAGTCTGTACCTTCAAGTCTTTTTATTTAAGCTTCCATTATTGCATTTTTTAAAATAGAGATCTGAATTAGAATGTATAAATATTCAGTCTGCACACAGAAAGTAGCAGAACAAAGTTGATGAACAAGCAGTGCGCGCACACTTAAAATAACTAAATTGCACCTTAATGCACTCCAAAATTTTGCCAAGCTAACACACAAATTCTACGGCTCTATCCCTGTCTCTGAAAAGAAAACATTATTTTGCTTGCAGCAATCCTCACCCCAAAAGTAGACAAGTAAATCATAACAAATAAAGTCACGTTCAAATGAAAAAATAAAAAATAAAACCCAAAAAGAGGGAAGAGGAAAGTCCAAATCCAGGTTCTTAATATCTATAAATACCAGCGATTTTAAATACTATTATCACATGTAAACACATATTTATTCTCAAAATTAAATAAAGTTCATCATAATTATTACTTCAGTTGACTAAATATTCCAATCAAATTTCTATCAAAAATAGAAAAAAAAAAATCTGCCCATTCATTAGATCAAAAACCCAATAATTAAAAAGAGAAGTGAAGATTTCATTACCAGTAAAGCCATTGCCACAAAGATTCAATTCTTGAATTGGCATCGATCCATTCAACAATTCTTCCGGAATATGTCCAAACAATTGATTATTCCCTAATCTCAATACCCTTAAGTTCAGCATAGACTCAAATGAAGGTAACTCACCAATAATCCCATTGTTACTTAAATCCAAAACCTCCAAATTCCTAAACAATCCAATCACTTCTGCTTTTAAAAACCCACCATTCAAAATATTTCCGCTGAAGTTGACAAAACGGACAGTATTAGCCAAACCGGAGGCATTCTCTACAGTAAGTGAAGCAAGCTCACCGAAAAATTGATTATCACTCAAATCCAAATGGTCCAAATTAATCAATTCACTCAGCACTTCACTAACATTACCACCAAACTTATTGGAATGCAAATCCAAAACCCTTAATTGCTGCAAATTCCTGAACGGCACTGGTAACCCAACTGGAAATCCACCTTTAAAACCATTCATTGATAAGTTTACGTACTTCAAATTCCACAACTCAGCTATACGACCAGGGATCGGCCCAGAAAAATAGTTGTCCGATAGATCCAAGTACTGAAGCGAGCTAATAGACCCCAATGCGGGTACAAGCCGACCAGTAAAGTGGTTACCGGAGAGAGTTAAGTTCTGAAGTGACTTAAGATTGAGCAAAGTAGAGAACTTGAGGTCACCGGAAAGACTCAGGCGGTCGAGGGTAATGCTGGTGATTGAATTTGTAGAATGGTCGCAAGTGATGCCAGGCCAAGAGTCGGGACAGCTGCTCCAATTGGTTGAAGGAGATGGGTTCCATGCTGAGATGATTCTGTCTAATGGGTCAACCTTAATACCTTTCTTAAACTCAAGTAAGGATCGGAGCTCCGATGATTTGGACTCAGAAGCTGAACTAAAAACAAAGAGTAAAAAGAGAAAACAAAGAAACAAATTCAAACAACTGGTATTCATTGATAAAAACTGTAATCTAATAATTCATTTCAGAGAAAGTAGAAACCCTAGAATGTGAAATTGTGGTTTGTTTATGAGGACAAAGTCCGTTAAAAATGGCGGTTTAGAGGTCAGTTGGTAGCGAGTAACTACAGACTGAAGGAAACGACAACTCTCTCTCTCTCTCTCACTCTCTCCCTATCCTCTCTTCTTCCTCCTCCGTCTCTGTTACTGTTAAAAGCTTTTTTTTTTTTTCTATCTCGTGTTTTCATTTTTGGTTATTTACAAATAAAACCCTTGGATTTTACTTTCTATATTACCAAAAATGAAAATATAAAATTTTGAAAATATAATAAAATAATTCAGAAACTAAAATATAATTAATTTAAAATTTTTAAAAATAAAATATCAATTAGGTAAATTAAAATATGAATGTTATTGCAGTAATATTGAAATCATTTTTAGAACTAAAAGGTTTTGAATTAGAATTTTAATTAATTTTAATTTTATTAAAAAAAATATAAGTGCTTTTTTTTAAGAGCGGTTGTTATTTTAAATAAAATTTAATTATAAAATAATTATTTTAAATAAAAAATAAAATTAATTTTAAAATAAATTGAGTAAAAATAAAGTTAATATTTTAATAAAATTTTATTTAATTATAATTACTATTATCACTCCAGATTAGGAGTGTAGTGTTTTACAAATTTTTTAGAAGTAGCTATAACTTTTTTTATTATTAACAATTGTATCAAATTCATTTAGTTATTTTTTTTTAATTATAGTTGTTAGTTTTTAGGTAGCTGTTAAATAATCAAATAGTTATTATTTATAAAGCATTAACTTGAAGTTTTTTAAAACAGTTTCTACTTATTTAAATAAAAATATTAAATTATTTTATTAAAAATAATTTTAATTAAAAATATAAACATTAATATTTATATTTAATACTTATTATTCATATTATCAACAACAACAACTAATAATAATTTTACCAAATACTTATAATAATCAACTATTAATTAACCACTCTTAACTTTCAGCTACCAACCAATAGCGATTAATAATAATTAACAATTAACAGCTGTTATAAATAACTAAATCAAATAAGGAATAATATGTATCATTTCGAATTTTGAATTATTTTTAAAATCTTATTTTATTGAGAAATAATAATTAATTTAAGAATATTTAACTAAAATAATGAATATAAAAATATTTTATAGGTTTATAAAATATTTTCTAGGTTTATATTATTTTAAATTAAAATTCAAAGAATTTTCATTGTGTATTTAATAAAATATTTATTTAAATAAAAATATATTTAAAGGGTGTTTGTAGAAAATATTTTAAGATTTGAAATTAAATTTTAGAAAGTTTATAGCTTATTATATTATTTATTGTTTAATTAATTAAATATTTATTTATTTAATAAATTAGATATTTAATTATTATTATATTATAATTTTTTATTTAAATTAAATTTGAGGGAGAATATCTCCATATTTTTTTTATATATTATCATTATTATTATTATTATTATAAGAAGTGAAAGGGAAAGAAAAAGGAAAGGGCATAAAAGAAAAGGGGGACAAAATCAGAAAATGGCAGAAGATAGAGAAGAGGTCGAAAAAGCTAACTACGGCTGGTGGTGAACGACACCGTCGGTTGCATTGGGTCTACCCCCTAAGGAGATAGCAGCGGCGAGATCCGAGAACGCACGTGCTGAATAGTGCGGCATCGATTCCGATTCTTTTTTGAGCTGATTTTAGCCATTTTCGACTACTATTTCAGCAATTCTGGTCCTATTAAAACCCTCTCATTCTCAGCTTTTCAATGAAACCCATTTTGCTTCTATTGGTGATCAGAGCTCCTACCGAAAAATGAAAAATTCGAGTCTTTTTTCGATCACCAAGAGTAGGTGGGTTCTAATTTATTTTAAATTATTTGGGATATTTTTAGAGTATTTTTTTATGAGAAGTATTGAATTTGAAAACTAATATTGAAATATTTAGGCACTGAATAAATGAGAAATATATTGAAATTAAATATATAAATTAAGATAAATTAATTTAATTAATTTAGAGTAATTACGGAGATTACTTGAGTGATATTTATATATCGAAAGTTAAATAATTATAGAGTAAATTAATTAAAATAATAGTTAAATTAAGTGAATAAATTAATTTAAATTAAGATAAATTATCGGAGTCTTAGTGAATAATTTTTCAGGACAATATATTAATTATGGTGATAATTAAAAATATTTTAAGGTAATTAATTGATGAAATATTAATTATGTTATAATTATTAATTAAGGATTAAGTAAATAGTTATTTTATTAATTTAATTGGAGAATAATATTAAAATTTATTTTGTAGAATAATTATTTAAATTAATTTAAAATATTATTGGAGTATTATAAATAATTATTGAAGTGATTGGACATAAATGGGTTCCAAAAATTTTATTAAATGTATATAATTATTGAATTGGATCAGATAATTAAGGCAAGTAAATTTATGAGAAATATAAATCGAGTTTAGAGGCTCAGAAGGGCAATTATGTTGGTGTTGGATGTGAGCTTACGGGCTATGTATTAGAAGTGTTACTATTTTTATTTCAGGGAGCTATGTTCTAGTTTTACGGGAGGTTGTGCCGAAATTCCGGCAATTTTTAAAAGTTGTTTCGAGTCATTCTAAAGTTTAGTTTGTATTGCTATATTTTAATAATTATTGTATATTTTCAATGAAAGTGTTTCAAATATTTTCTGGTTATCAGGCTTTTGGCGCTTTGAGAAGAGCTAGTATGTTTGATTGTCAAATCAATGAGTTATATAACTTAATATAACATTCCAGTCACCTCACTTATTTAATGTTGCATTGTATAAGTGCATTATTTATCATAAATCACAATGGACATGATTGTAATTATTACATTCATGTGATGAGTGTTGATGCCATGATTAATGTGATGATTGGATTATGATAATCTAAATGTTGTGAATTGATTGTGGTTACTGGATGATATTAGGATGATATAGGACCATTTAGGTATGATTACAATTATGATATGATGAATATGATTTGATAAGTATGATATGATGAGTTATGACTAGCATAAA
Organism: Aleurites moluccanus; assembly: GCA_948193065.1. Taxonomy (NCBI): domain Eukaryota; kingdom Viridiplantae; phylum Streptophyta; class Magnoliopsida; order Malpighiales; family Euphorbiaceae; genus Aleurites; species Aleurites moluccanus. The sequence goes on from CANXYC012757239.1 coordinate 6,432, forward strand.
GAAGGGGCTTGCTCATCACTTGGAGCTGCTTACCAATCGGGTTAGCGCTACTTGGCTCAAGTCATGATGGCGTAACCTTAAATTTGGATATAAGAAATAGTACTCAGAATCAAAGAGCCATATATGGGGATCGACTTCCCATATTGAGATTTATATTGATTCTTGTGGACTAATTCTCATTTTTAGATGATTTAGTGATTTTATGTAATTCTGTAATTTGATAAATAGTATCTTAAAGGGATGTAATGGTTGATTTTTTGAAATATGATGATTATGTGATCATTAAGCATATTGTATTTGCATAATTAAACTGTATGTGAGTTTTAGGTTATATTATTCTATATAACTCATTGAGTCGAACGCTGGATTATATTCAACCTATTTTTTCAGCTTACAAGTGAGCGTCAGAAATTGGTTTGTTGTATAGTCAATCTTGCCATTTATTCCTAAGGCAATGAAGGTTTTATATTTAGTAATTATTTTTATATTCATTGTGTAAATTAATTTAGAGTTTCACATTGTATTTTTTTTTTTTTTTTTGTCGGCTTCATTATCTTTATTTCTTGAAAGTTTGAGTTGTTTAAGTAAAAAAGATAGTGGGTTTCCTCACTTTGATGTTAAATTAAGCATGAATCATTTTATGATAATGATACTGATTGGATTTGACAATCATATTCTGCTTAACAAATGGGTCGTAGTCCTAATTTTATAACAGTTACAACTGTCATATGATAGTTTTGTCATTCAATGTTCAATCAGACTGGCTATATATTCTGGAAGTCTTATTGTGACATCCTAAAAATAAAACTTGACAGCCCTAGGGTGTGGGACCTGTATACACAACTAACACCCATAGAACCCTTACTATAAACTCATTAATTATCTATTTTCATATTTTATCCTCATCTCAACTCCAACATATATTTCTCATATTTCAAATCATCATCAAATATTTAATTATATAATCCATAATATGCTAATTAATTAATTTATATTATATATTTAAGTATTATACATATAAACTACTAATTTTTTAACTTACAAAATTACAAAAGAAATAAGTTTATAATATTTACATAGCAAAAAGTATCTGGTTCCTCTAAAGAAGAAAAGAAGTTTCAGGAACCGTTACAACTACACCTGACCTAAAAAATTTAAATAACTAAGATGTGAATATTACTACTTAGTGAGCTATAAATATATTATTATACATAAAGGCTTGGTAAGAAAATGAATAATCCACCAAATGCTCATGTCAAAAAAAAAGTAGCAAATAAATAAGCAAGGTAATTAAGGTTTATAATTCAATAAATAGGTTGTATGAAAGGAAAATAAAACAAAACAAATATAGGACCTCGTTAGCTACATTCTTAGTAGGTTAAACTCGTGAAATGACATAAAGTTGATCAAATTTTATAGCTAAAACTTAACCCTTTCTAGTTAGGGTTAATATATAATCAATATGTATATTGCCGATAATTTTTACCTACTACCCAATCGGAAGATAGTTCTATCATGTTATCAAATAATTAATACAAGGTGATCTAATGGCATATAAAGGTTCACATTTGGCATCAATGGTATAAATAAAGACATGTCATCTTAATATAACAATGATTTTAATAGGTAATTTGTTTACAATATAATGACATTCAAGTAAGAATAATTATATACAAATATATCAACGTCATTGAGTTCAAGCTAGAATTCATCGTTATTGAGGTCAACATATCAAATAGCATCGGCTTTTAGGTTAAACACTTGGTGGATTAAAAATTTGTTTCATTTAAGCATTTCATTGAGCACATTGTAGGTATAATTTTGACAAACAAAAAGTAGAATTTTGGAGCATTGTTAATTAAGCCAATTTGTCATTCAATAAACAAAAGATTAAGCTAGTCAAAAGCAAAGAAAAACTAACAAAAATTTAAAGGAAATTTGGAAAATATGGTTCGGCCATCACTAGAGTTTTAGGGGAAGGATTCCAAAAATTCATATAATGTTAAATTCATGCATAATAATATACTTTTAACTCACCTCTAGACTTAATTGATTCAAATTCACCTTAGGAATATCATAATTCAACTTATTCCAACTTGCCCTTCATCACCATTTTTTCTTTGATTTTTTATTTCTACAATATGAATTTAGCATGTTTTAGTCTAATTTTAATATGAAAAATCATAATCCTTGCTTCAAATTCACCTTAGGAACATCAAGATTTAACTTATTTCAACTTGCCCTTTATCATATCATCACCATTCTTTCTTTGATTTCTTGTTTCTACAATATGAATTTAGCATGTTTTAGATTAATTTTAATATAAAAAATCATAATCTAAGTTTAGTTTGAATTAAACACTTCTATATCAAATTCTAAGTTTTGGCATAATCATCAATTCAATGAGTTTTCTTCTTATAGCTATGTATATACTTCTATTTACTTAAATAAATATTTATATTCATCATTCTAATTTTTTTTAATGAAATAGAAACAAGTTTAGAGTAATTATTTCAAATTTTTCAATTTTTCAACTTTGCTCTTCTTAAAAGTTTTTAATTTTTCCTTGAGCTTTTAGTGGAAATTTTAGATGCTTATTAGTTATTTAGGCTTTAATTAGGATATGGATTTCATTATGATTAAATTTGGATGAGGTTTAATGGAGAAATTTTAGGAGGAGGATTTGGCCACCATGAAGGAGAAAAAAAAAAATTTTGGCCTTTTGTAGAATTATCTAGAATTAAATAGATATTTATGTAATTTTTGATATTTATGATTTGACTCCAAAATTTTTAGTAATTGTATTTTGACCCCTAAACTTTTAATATTCATATTTTATCTCCAAATCTCACTTTTAATACTAATATCTTCCATAATTTATATTTCATTAAAATTTTAGGTTCCACAATTTATTTAATAAAATTTTGAGTTAAATTATGTATTTTAAGTATAAAATTTAAAATTTAGGTATTAAAATATTATTTTACCTTTAATTGTTTAGTTAGATATTAAAAAATTAATTATAATAGTTCTAAGGTCTTATGTGTAATTATGAAAAAATTCAAAATATTACACTAATATTTTATTGTTCCCTAGTATCGGTCATGTATTCTCGAATTCAGAGTGTGATAAAGATATCAGATCAAACCAATATTTTTTATTTGAAAAATCTTGAAACCGAAACTAAACTAAAATGATGTAAAACTAAAAAATTTGGGTTGACCTTATTTATATAAAAAAAATATCGAGTTGGATTTTGACCAAATTAAATTTCATGTGAATTAATTTCTATTAAGTATTTATCTTAACTTATAAAGATTATAAAAATAAAAAAAAATAGTTATTTATAAATACCTTAAAAAAAATTTTAAAATATATAAAATAGACAAAATAATAAATTAAAAATGAAATGACAATAACATTATTATGTTTAAATTAAACTTATAACCACTAAAATGAAAAAAAAATAATGAAATATCTTAATAAATTAAGATATTACTAAATAAAATTACTATAAAAAAATTTATTATTATTTCATTCATATAATTAATAAATATATATTATAAATATTGAATTGGTTAGAATTTAATAGATTTTAATATTTTTTAAACTGTAAATCAAATCGATATATAATTTTTTAATTTTTCTTAAATTAAAATCAATCAAATATAAATATAAATCAATAATTTCAAATTGATTTAATCAGTTTAGTGAAATTAAATGATTTAAAGTTTTATTTATATATTATACTTAGGATACTTATAAGTAAAATAAATTAATTAAAATATAGTAAAAAAAATTATAATTTTTAGTGTCATTTATAGATTGAGAATACACTTGTCATTAAATTAAATTTATAAATGTCTTGAAGTTATTTTAATTATCAATTAAAAATAATATATCAAATTTTAAAATAATAACCAAAATGAATAATATGAATTAATTTTAAGATTAATTATTATTTCTTTCTATAAAATCACTCAATATATTATTATTTCTTTTTGTAAAATGACTCAATATATTAAATTCTTCCTAACCTTTCAAAAATACATTAATTTTTCTTGACGAATGTCTCATTATACTACTACCCCTTTCGTCTAATTTTTTTATTAGTCAACCCTAAAATGATCAATAAAAACAGTAAAAATATATAAATGTCTTAGCACTTTGTTTTTAATTAATTACATTATATTTTTGCTTTAAAAAATATTTTTTAGAGTTAAAAAAATTTATTTTCATATTTTTTGATAAATTTAAAAATAAAAAATAAACAAAAATATTTTTTATTTTTTATTTTAAAAAAATAATTTAAAAAGAAATTAAATTATTTCTTCTTAAATTTTTAATACAAATAAAAAATTCATTTTCATATTTTTTACAAATTTGAAAATAAAAAGTAAAAAATATTTTTTAAAAAAATATTTTTTATTTTTTAAAAATAAAATAAAAAATATTTTTATTTTCAAATTTGTCATAAAATATTTTAACTCTAAATTTTTTTTTTAAAGAAAAAATAAAATGTAATAAATTAAAAATAAAAGATAAGAGTATTTTGATATTTTTATTATTTTTATTGATCAGAGTTAACTAATGATAAAATTAGATGGAGGAGTCTAGTAATATATTGTGACATTCGTCAGGAGAAAATTATTGTACTTTTAAAATGTGAAGAAAAGTTTAATATATTAAATTATTTTATAAATGAGAAATGATAATTAATCCTTAATTTTAAGGGAGTTTTTCAAATTGATCCTTGTCCTTTATTTTTCAATTAACTATACTAGTTAGAGTGGAGGGAGGAGGGCCCACTCACGTGCTTTTTTTTTTTTATGTTTCAATTTTTTTTTTGAAACGGTACATTTAAAGAAGGAAAACATTTTAACGGCGTTAACTGATGGGTTGGGAATTGTTTTTCATTTTTTTTTAATTAGTTTATAGATTATTAAATATAATACAAGACATTAGATATAGATATGTAATTGGGGCAGAGATTATCGGCTGAGCCAACTCATGTCTGGCTGTACTGTTGGACCGTAATTATACTAGTTGTAGTAGACTGCCGTTTTTATGGTAATTGGTAATTTTTGGTAACCTGTTTTTTCTATTCTATTTTGGGATATTTTATCATGGGCAAAAGGGTAAATAGATCCTTCAATTATTTTAATTTTTTTCAATAAAGCTATTTTGTTTAATTGTGATATAATTAAACTCTTAAATTTTTAATTTAGGTCAAATAAATCCAATTTGAATAAAGATGTGAAGTTTTCATCTAAATTAAACTTATTTGAATCAAATTAAAAAAATTATTTGTACTTTTATCCCTTTTTTTTCAAATTAATTTTATATATTTTATTATTTATTTATTTTTCTAAATTTTATTGCATAATATATTTTTTATCTATTTTAATTTAATAAATATATAAATTATTAATAATATTACGTTTGTGCTACGATTCGAATCTGAAAGTACGTGATTGTTATTAGGGAATAAGAAAAAAAAATTCAGAATTCGTAATAAGCCTGACTAATTATTAAATGATAAAACTGCAATATAACAATTGTAATTATCACAAAACAAGAGCTATGGGCCTACTTATTTAGCATATCATGTAGAACACATCTCATCAATACATACCCTTCAAAGCTATTAATAAATCACATCAGTCAATCATGTTTTATTCCTACTTAACAAAACATTACATTTATATGAAACCACACAACGAACCAAGCTATTCAAAATAATAATTAAATGGAGATAACATGGAACTCAAATTTACAATAAAAAAATAAATTGGAATATAATAATATAATTATAAAACAAAATAAATGTCACAGCCAGAGGAAAAAGGCAGGATTACTTAATAGAACTCTAACTTCTCACTGCAATCTAGAAGAACTAGAGAGACAGAGAAAGAGCATCTCAACTCATTGAGCGATACTTACTAGTATATATGCCTGGAGCTCTATTATAGTTCTAATGAGAGGAATGCACATACATCATGTCAAACAAATAAATAATCACATAGTCAAACAAGGATGCAAATTATTTCATAAGGATCACGCTAAACCTCAATCTGAGAAGCTGATCCCCATACCTGGCTCTCTGATTAAAAATATTGTCTCTTATATCTAAACATAGGATTCCACCATCACGGCCTAAAGTAAAGCAGTACCAACTTGATTGACAAGTAACATCGTGCAATGAGCAAGTCCCGCCGTCATGCTAGTCATAGCTCATCATATCATGCTCATCAAATTAAATTCATCATATCATGATCATAATCATTAACTAATTGGTCATGTTTCATCCTAATCCCATCCAACAACCACAAATAGTATGCATCACAAATTATAACAGACAAACACATGTCGAAATACTCAAGTAATATTCATAATGCATAAAAAGTAGAAAATATATCAGAAATTATCACTCATAATGCGTTGATAATCTAACTAGCCCTCTCGTTAGAGCAATATGAAATTGTCACTCACAAGAAATACTAAACATCTAAATGACTTTAAATATTCTACTGAAATTTTGGCAGAACTTCCCATAAAACTGTAACATTTTCTAGCTTAAACAAAAGAAATAACACTTCTAATTAATTCTCATCCACCAACATTAACTCAATGACCCCTCTTAAGCCTTCAACATCAATATATATTACACTAATCTCTATCCTAAATATCATACTGCATCCGAAGGCTGCCTACATATCCCCCTTAAACGACTTCCTATGTTTAAATATACTACAAAAGGGGAATCAGATACACATAACTCTCAATCAATTACATCATTTCAATTATCTCATTGATTTCTCACATACAACTTTATAAAATTAATTCATTCAAATAATGCCACAAAAACTTGTATCATTCATATATTCATTAATGCTCAATTCTCTTATTTAAAACCTTTATTAAATTTACATATTTGTTATCAGAATACATAAGAGAACATCTCCATTTAATAAATTTTTATTAATTTTAAATGGTGTAACTCAAACCCACAAATAATTACAATTGATACATTTAAAACCATTTGTAAATTTTCACTCACTTCTCATAATTTCATAATAATTTTAAATTTACTAATTTAATGCCAAACTAATAAGTATAATTAATATACATATCAATTTTTAGTGTAAATCGACTCAACAAATTATCATTAAAATAAAAAATAAAAGTTTTGGGTTTATCGACTCGAATTCCCTTCAAATAGGGTTGAAAAATAAGACGGAGAGTCAAAACTGAGTTGCTGGAGCTCGGCTCCACGCTTCGTCGTCGCCGACCGACTATGTGCTATTGTCACACTCTAACTCCAGTGGTGCGACGGTCCTAGGGCAAGGGTAGACTTAAGGCCATCATAAACCGGTAGAACACTCATATCCTGGATCTCATACACAATACATATCCACATGATAAATAGTTATCATTATAAATACTCATTTCTATGATTCATGCAATCACTATTCATACATTTACATTCATCATCATATGATTTTCTCTTATTTCTTACTGATCAAAAGATACATCCCACATCAATAAGGAACAAGGATGGCCCAATTGTAACAATTCAGACATCAAAATAATATCATCCTCAACATCTAACTATGAAACTCTAGAGTATACTCCTCATACATACAATACCACAATACATACTAATGAATATATATCTCAAAAGAATTACATAGAGTCTTCTTGGAGGAATGAATCAAGAAGCTCTGTCTTCTATATTAGCTCCCTCTCGAGCTACACTATCACCTGAAATCCACAGAAGAGGAGTGACCCTTCAACTTAGTAATTTAT